>CANTUT010000202.1:2500-37500 GCA_947687605.1 Reutealis trisperma | reverse complement strand
AGGTGTTATGATGAAATATTGCAATGGTACAATGAGTCATTGCCTGTAGATAACACAATGGTTGATAGTTTCTACAACGCCAAGAAGTTAATGCAGGGTTTAGGCCTTTCAGTTGAGAAAATTGATTGTTGCAAGAACAATTACATGCTTTATTGAGGTGAAGACAGTAATCTAATTACATGTAAGTTTTGTGATTGGCCAAGATATAAGCCAAGACATAGGGGTGCATGTCCATAAAAAAAATTATTCCATATAAGATTATGTTTTGCTTCCCTCTAACTTCGAGGTTGTAGAGATTGTATGCCTCTGAGGCAACTGCAAAGCATATGAGATGGCATGCGAAACATGCAAAGGAAGATGGGGTGATGTGACACTGTTCATATTCTATAGCATGGAAGCATTTCAATCGGGTGAATCCAAATTTTGCTTCTGAAATTTGCAATTTCTGTTTGGGCTTATGCACTAATGGCTTCCAACCTTTTGGACAATCCAAACAACAATACTCATCATAGCCAATTATAGTGATGCCATATAATCTGCCTCTACGGATGTGTATGAAGAAGCAGTGCATGCTCCTGTCTGTAATAGTTCCCAGACCAAATAATCCAAAACAAAAGTTGGATGTATTTTTGCAGCCTCAGATTACAAAATTGCTACGGTTGTGGGATATAGGCGTTAAAACATATGATGTGTCTATGAAGCAGAATTTTCAGATGCGAGTTGCTCTGGTATGGACTGTGAGTGACTTTCCTGTGTACAGTATATTGTCGGGTTGGAGTACTCAAAGTAGACTTGCATGTCCATATTGTAAGGAAATAACAAATTCTTTCACTCTTCCTAAAGGGGGTAAGCAATCGTGGTTTGATTGCCATCGCAAATTCCTACCGCTTGACCATCCTTTTAGATGGAACAAAATAGCTTTCATAAAAAATAGAGCTGTTTGAGCAACTGCTCTGCCTATATGTTTAGGAATTGAATTATTGCAGGAAATAACTAGTTTAAAGTTGATGAGGCTGACCAAAGTAGGAGCTAATGATGTGAATGCTCAAATTGCAAAGCGAAGTAGATGTGGATGGAAGAAATGAAGTATATTTTGGGATTTACCATATTAGAGGACTAATATGATTAGACATAATTTGGATGTCATGCATATTGAGAAAAATGTGTTTGAAAATATATTCAACATGGTAATGGACATCCCAGGGAAAACCAAAGATAATGCTAAATCCAGACAGGACTTGAAACAGTTCTATCTCGATAAGGAGTTAGAGATGGATGAAGTGTCTGGAAAATATCCTAAAGTAAAATATGTGTTCCATAAGCAGGCCAAACAAGTCTTATGTGAATGGCTGAAAGATATAAAATTTCCTGATGGGCATGTATCTAATATAGGTCGATGCGTTGATATGCAGAAACTAAGATTGTTTGGGATGAAGAGCCATGACTGTCATATTTTTATGCAACGCTTGCTTCCTACTGCATTCCATGAAATTTTGCCAAAGGATGTCTGGCAACTATTGACAGAGTTGAGTTTATTTTTCAAAGAACTCACTTCAACACTTCTTAGGGAAGAGGACATGGCGATACTTGAAAATACCATTCCACTCATCTTGTGTAAACTGGAATGCATTTTTCCTCCAAGTTTCTTTGACTCTATGGAGCATCTACTAGTACATCTTGCTTGCGAAGCTCATATAGCGAGTCTAGTTTAGTACCGATGGATGTATCCATTTGAGAGGTAAAATATTTGCCTATTTTAATATTTACAATCACATCCATTCATTTATACTCAAATGTCATAATCTATGATATTTACTTGCTGTAGATTTAAAGGACATTTGAAACATAATGTCAAAAATAAAGCAAGAGTTAAAGGCTCCATTTGTAATGCATATTTAGTTGAGGAAGCTTCATCATTTTGCTCTTATTATTTTCAACCCCATGTCTATACAAGGCATAGGAGAGTAACTCAAAATGATGATGGTGGAATGCCTGAAGGAGCAAATACGCTTGGTATTTTATCAATATTCACTCATCCAGGCAGACCATTTGGTTGACCTAAAACAAGATTGATGACGGACAAAGAATATAAGGTGGCTCAATCCTAAATTCTTCTTAATTGCTTCAAAGTTGCAAAATATGTCAAGTAAGTTACAACTTAATTAAAATAACTTATTGATCATTTTGCATAGTTTCGTTTCCATTTTACTTATTATTTTCCTTATGAATGAAGCTTATAAATTGATATATTGAAGCAAATTATGTCGAATATATCAACAATTGATATAGACAAAAAATTAGAGATAGAATTTGCGCACTGATTTCATTCATATGTAAGTATAATGTAGTATTATTACTTAAAAAATTAATCTTAAATTTCTATCATATACAATCAAGTTGATAGGTTTATTTTTGTCATAGGCCACTGATCCTACAAATAGAATAACAAATCAATTCATTATTGATCTATCCAAGGGTCCGTTACGATATGTTATGACCTATCCTATTTACTTCATGAATGGTTACAAGTTTAATACCGAAAAGCGAAGTTCGGGTAGGTCACCAATAAATAGTGGCGTATGTATAAAGGGTTCCAATTACAGTGAGAATGCATTTGACTATTGTGAACCCTCAATTTTACACCCTCATCATCCAACCACAACCTTATTACATGCTGAGTTTAACATGCTATGCGGAGCTGTTATGGGGGTTTAGGGGCAGTGCTCCCGAAAGAAAATTTTTTAGACTTCATTTACATTGCCACCAGACATCCAAATTTCCCAAACTCCATACTAATAGCCAATCTCTCAAAAAAAACCTCAAAAAATGTGCCAGCGCCACGTGGCTGCAGTAAAACAAGAGTGCGCCGCCGCGTTAGACCTGTGTGGTGTCGCACGCCTTGTTTACGGCATGCCACAAATGCTTGATGCAGTGCCACATAGGCCTGGTACGGCACCGTACCAGGCTCAGTGAGCTCTGGTCCCTGTGGACCCCACCTGCGCAGAAAATTTACCCCTTTCAGTCCAATTTTCAGCCATTTCTAGTCCTACCCCTCATGGTCTTTTCACATTTTCCTTACCTAAATTACCCTCACTCACTTTTCCTATAAATACCTCCCCATTTCCTTCATTCCAACATACCCCTTGAATTTGAGTAGATTGCTATCCTCAAATTCTTCTCTTCTTCTCCCTCCAATCACTCTCTAATTAATTAATTAATCTTTTTAATTAATTAATTACCTCACCCTAATCAAGTTAATTAATCTTTTTAATTAACTAAAACTCTTTTTTAATCACTCAATTAATTAATTAATTAATCTTTTTAATTAATTAATTAATCACTCTCTTTTTTCAAAAATCATTTTTTTTTCAAAAATCAAATTAATCATCTTTTAATCCACCTTTCATCCAAATTAATTAATTAATCTTTTTAATTAATTAATCCACCTATCCATCCATCCATTTCATCACATTAATTAGTTAATTAATGATTTTAATTAATTAGTTAATCCCTCAAATCAATCAAATTACCTAGTCCCGATAAAATGAAACTTCGATCCTGTAAAACTCTCCGCCTATCAAAAGTCAAGGTATCAGCCTTTTTCTCCCAAACCCAAATCAAATCAATCAATTTGATCAACTCTTAAACCCCTCCACTTAACCGTGGAACAAACTATGTGGGTTTTGATCCCCATTCAATGGGGTACGTAGGCATGTTTGGAATCTAAATCCAAACCTCAAATCTAAATCTTTATCAATCTCTTTTCCCTTTTTTTAATTAATTTGTGAATGTTTTATTTTCACCATGCATTCATGTTTTGCCATGTTCATGCATTCTCTTTAATATCATCTTATAAATGTCATTAATGAAATCCAATTTTCAAGTCAAATTAAACTTAAGAGCCAAATTTAGATTATTTAAAACCAAAAACCTAGTCCTCGAACTCAACCTGGTTCAAAGACTAGTGATTTTCATCCTTGGGCAAATTAATTTAAAAATTAATTAATTGGAGTCAATTTGGGTTTTTTCCTTAATATTTTTCCAATAAATAAAATTAAGATGGCGACTCCTAAAAATCATTTTCAAAATCAACTGATCCAAACTCGAGGGTTCCATCATGAGTCTAAACCCAAATGAGCATCTCGGTTCCCTCTAGCAGACTAGGCTAGTGCTCGGGCGAGGTCTCACAACTATTATGGTCGATTAACAGATATAATGCAATTGGAATACCTTGCACTTCCAATTAAGAGGACTATTTTGTTTAAGTGTGAATGGTTTAATCCAACACTAAATGTGGGAATGAAAGTTCATGAGCAATATAATCTTGTTGAAGTCAACCTCAGGCAGCCATTCAATAAATATGACCCATTTGTACTGGCAATGCAAGCTTGTCAAGTGTATTATGTTTCCTATCTGAGTCTACGATGAGATAAAACGGATTGGTGGGCAGTATGCAAGATTAAAGCTAGATCAATCATAGAGATTAAGGAGGGTAGTGAAATAAATACAACATCTGAATAACCATTTCAAGACGACGAAGTTGATGAGCCTATACTCAAAGTTAATGATGATGAGCCTCCTGCAACTTTAAATGATCCTGAAGAGCCATTAGTTGATATGGATGATGAAGATGATAATGATATAGATGATGAATCTGAATTTGATTCAGATGTCGAGACATCTGAGGAAAATATAAACGAAGATGAGCTCGAAGAAATAGATTCTGAATAAATGTATTGTGTACTTATTTCCCATGGATTGTGTATGGATTTTTCCTAATTGTGTAAGAGAATATTATTTTTACATTTACAATGTTACATTATATTTCAATGAAGTCATTTTTAACTTGTGTTGTATTTTTTTTTAAATATTTACATTATTATTCTGCGATTACATCATATTAATTTTCTGGTATTTTATTTGTGTGGATGTACTTTTTATGTAACATTAAATAATGAATTAACTTATTAAATTTTACTAAATATATAGATGTCAACTCTGAGATGTGTACCGACTCCTAGAGATACTCCTGGTAGTAATACATCGACGTCCTGGAAACAACGTCGCTCACAGGGAGGGCCTACTATCACTAGTGATCTTCCCACTACCCTTTCTTCTTTACCACCTTTCTCGCCTTCTATACCACCTACATTCATCCTTTCGACTGTCACCACACAGATCCCTTTATCTGTTCCTCCTTCTATGTCTACGAGTTCATCCATTTCATTATCTTCCATTATTCCTTCTTCCATTTCCCTTCTATCCACTATGCCTTCTTCTGTTACCCCTCCATCCACTATCCCTTCTTTAGTTACCTCTCCATCTACTATTCCTTTTGTTACCCCTCCATCTACTATTCCTTTAGTTATCCCTCTATCTATTATTCCTTCTATTATCCCTCCATCTACTATTTCTTCTGTTACCCCTCCATCCATTGTCCCTTCACCTATTTCTCCATCTACCCATCCTTCATTTTCTACACCTACCGTCATTACCTCTGCAGTAGCTCCTATCACTATAGCAACTCCTACCACTACTTCAGCTTCTATCACTGTCCCACCAATTTGGCTTTCAGATTCGAGGTGTAGGTAGCATATCACATTGCAAGGAGATGTGCAAATACTATATTTCTTAAGGTAATTTTTAATTTATAATATCTTATTTTTCATTTAACTAACATTTAAGTTTTTTAATTACAGGATGTATTAGCTAGATGCGACACAGATGATATACAAGATATTTAAGGACCAGCTGAGAGTTGAAGGCATGAGTTGGAAATCAGTGCCTCAAGAGACGAAGGAGTTCTACTGGAAGGAGTTTCAGGTAATGAATAATTTATTATATAGAATTCAAAATTATATATATATATATATATATATATATATATATATATATATAATTTAATTGTGCCTTGTGATGCTACTCTTTTTTTTTTTTCTTGTATAAGATATTATATTATATTACCAATAGTAAAATAAACAAGTATATGAAATTCATGCTTGATTTGAATCCATTGAAGAAACATAATAATATACAATAAACTGTAATAATATATAATAAAATATAATATTTTATTAGTAATACGTATTAAATAGATGCATATTATTAGTAAATTAATTTTGTATTTTATATATTAATTGTTATTTATTATTTATATACTAACTTGTATTTTTCTTTTTTTTGCAAAAGTATTTTTACTAGAATCTCGCTATATCATAGATGGTGAAGATACTCTTTTTTAAGAAGGTTGCAATTCGGTACAAGAACTTCCTCCACAACGTCAAGAAAAAGGGGAAGAGAGAGACATGGATCCCTGAGGAGACATGGGATGCTGGGAAGAAACACTGGGATTCTTTGGAGCATAAGCAGTTATCCTAGAAGGTATCCATGAATAGAAAGTCAGAAAAAGGCAGTCTAATGAGTGGACCATTTAAGCATACTAGAGAGTCTGTTCCTACTACGGAGCATGCCAGGAAATTAATAAGATGTCGATTTTTTTTATAATAAGTAATTAAATCATACGTACTTTAAAAATTTATTTATTTTTAAGTTGTTAATTTAATATTTTTTTTTATTTACTAAATGTGGGATGATACTTTTAATTTTTAATAGAGAAATGATCTTGGTCGAGACCTTACTCCTGAGGAGATCTTCATCTGCATCCACATGAGAAAGGAAGACAGATAGACCTTTGTCGACCAGCGCTTCCAGCGGATTTATGTAAGTTTTGATTAGCATTTTTTCTATTTTTAATTAGCATTTTTTCTATTAAAGTACATTAAAAATTTTAAATGCTAACTACTATTATATTGAAGACAGGAGGATCTCAGAAACCTCCACAAGTAGATGTCCCAGTCGGCTCTCAGATCCATTGAGCCAGCTCAAGTATATGAGTTTCAGCTATATTCCAAAGCTAGGGGCTGGGAGAAGGGTCGAGTCTGTGGGATGGGTTCAATGGCTCGCTCATTTGGAGATCTCGGAGACAGTTCTTCCTCAGCTCCACCACCACCACTACCGCCTACAACTGAGCATATGCAACATGAGATCGATAGGTGAGTAGTTTAGATGCAGGAGGAGATGCAGCATGAGATGCAGTGGACAGTCCAGGAGCAAGTCTGCCAGCAAGTCAAGCTGTAGATGCAGCAGTTCTTCTCTAGATATTTTGTTAGCGGTGCTACTCCTCCACCTGTTCCACCATCAGCTTCTACTACTTCTTATCAGCACACTTTAGTTAGAGATGCTTCTATTGCTGCTACTAATGCCTATATAGTAGATCTAAAGCATGGCTAGTATCATGCCGAGGGCCACGAGGAGGATGATGCTAAGGAGCATGATTAGTTATTTTTTTAGTTTTTTTAGTTTAGTTATTTGTAACATTTATACGATGTACAGTATATTACATTTTTTGTAAATAATATTACGTTTTATGAAATGAAAAATTTTTATATTCACATTATATATTAATTTATAATTTTCTAATTAATATATATTATATAAAATTAATTTATTACATAATAAAAAATTATTAAAAATTATTTTTAAATTTACTGATGGATTACTAACGAAAAAGATTATTAAATTATTTTTTAATATATTACTAACGGATTACCGACCTTTTTATATAAAATAATATTTTTTTATGTTTATTGTACTAATGGAAAAATTAAAATATTATTTTTTACTAATATTTACTACCAGATTACTGATCATTTAGTCATAAAATATTATTTTTTATAGTTATTTTACTGATGGATTACTGACCGTCTTATTAAAATATTATTTTTGCCTGAAAATTATTAAAGGATTACCGGCCATTTTGTCATAAAATATTATTTTTTAGTTCATTTATTGATGGATTACTAATCGTAATGTTAAAATATTATTTTTGATTGAAAATTATTGATGGATCACTGACTGAAAATAATATTTAATTATATTTTAATGACGGATTACTGACAAATTACTGATGGATAGTATTTTTTAGCGACGAATCACTGATGGAATAGTAATATTTGCTATCTTTTTTTGGATGAAATTAACGACCAATTTCTATAAAATACTGACTGAATTTCATTGGTAAATTTACCGACATAACATTTTTTCTGTCGCTAATTATTTACTAACTATCGTTTTAATGACAGATCGTTTCTGTCCTTAATCTATCAGTAAATCAATTTACTAATGGATTTTCTATTATTACTGATGATTTTTTTAGTTGAAAATTTACTAGATTTTTGTAGTGGTGGGTGACCTTATGTCTCCCCATATTCTAGGACCATCATATCTTCAAAATTGGAATGTTACAGTTATGCTCTCCATTTATAAATAAGTATGCATGCACTATATATTTATTATATGTTCGAAAAATGACTAAATAATCAAAGTATTAGAATAATCTTCAACAAAAGATGAATTGATTGAAAACTTAGTTTGACAAAATAAATAATTAATTCCTTGCAAACATATATGATTAAGGATTGATTAATTATGAAATTAATTTCTCAATAGTAAGTGAAGAGTAGAAATGGAAATAATTTGTCTAAAGAGTTGGTACTTGTAATTTGTAATAAATATTAAGAGTGACCAGGACCACCAAATATGGGATTATAACATTTTAATTTACTCTTTTAGAGGTTTAGAATGGAATAACAAGATATTTGTATAGTACTTTAAATCCTATAATGCAAGATGAAGTGTCTAAAAGAATGGTGAAATTAAGAAATGCTAAAGTATTTGTATTAGCCTGAGAATTATTAAACCATGATGAGTTTGACATGAGACAATAGACTTATAGTACATAAAGGAAGAAAAGAAATACCACATAATCGATGGTTTAGAAAATGGAGGTAACATAGATATCACAATGAATGTTATGTTTTAAGAGTTATTAAGGTAAAGAGAAATTATTAGAAAAAATTTATTAAGATAAAGAGAAAATAATAGAGAATTCATGGAGGCAATGAAAATGTATTGGAAAACGACTAAGACATGTAACATAAGCATTATCAATCACCTATGAATCAAGAATATCTGTTATGAAAATTTGAGAACAAATTTTCTAAAGGAGGTAGAATGTAATACCTAATGTTTCACTAACTTAGTAGAGTTAGTAATGTGACAATAAATGGAAAGTGAAATTAAATTTAATAAACATTTTAATAGTGAAACAAAATTCAAACCGAGTTTGACTTAACATGACTAAGTTAATTGTTTTCTTGTGATGCCAAAGTGCTAGTGAATGGATATGAACATAATAATTAAATATCTCCTAAATCATTGGAGATAATAATAGTGATATAAGAAGTTGATTTTAATCAAAACTACAATAGTAAAATAGAAGTCAAATCTAGTTTGACCTAATAAGCCTACATGATTTATTTACTTAAATAATTCTATTATAGAGCTAGAAAATGTGCATTATAAAGTGAATAAAATTTTTCTAATAATATTTAGAGTGTGTAGAGAAATTAGAAAGTAAAAATATGTACACCAAAGTGAAAGTAAAGAAATGAAAATTTTATTGAGCTACTAAAAATGAAATGTGCATACATCGATTTGTTAATGGGCTTTTAGACTCCAAAGCCCAAGCCCACTTGAATGGCTAACCCATAAATCCCATGGGTAAGTAAACATAACTTCTTTAGTGTTAGAAATGGTTAGCCAAGATGAAAATTGATGTTGGAAGAGCTAGCCACAAAAATTGACTTAATAGCCAAACAAATTGAATTCCTATCTTTCCAACACAAAAGACTAGATACACTTTTAGCATGTCAACACCATATGATAAGCATCACCAAATTATATGAAATCATAGCCATCCAATTTGATTGGATCATAACCATCCATTGTGATTAAATCTAAGCCATTAGATTAGGTATAATCAAATTCTCACCATTCAACATGTCATAAATATATGAAATTGGAAATTTCAAGCAATAAGTATGAAATGGCATTAATGAGTGTTAGCAATAAGTAAATTGATAAAGTAACAATTGGAAATGGTAAAGGGAAATTGGGTTTCAATCTTGAGATAAGATATAATATGGTAAATACTAATTTATGATATGTTTATTAGGGTTCTACAAGTTTAGGTGACCTTATGTCCCCCTAAGCTCTAAGACCATCATAGCCTAAATTTGGGGTCATGACACAGCATCATATCACAGCGAGAAAAGGGAGCAAAAGGAACATAGAGGGGGAGAGTGGAATATGTGGCAATGGTTTTGGCTATTATTGCATTCAACAGACCCATCCATCGGGGTTAAATGCTATCCTTACTGATCTTCTGAACCCAAACTCAGATCTAGGTTTCATTTTAGTCTTTGTCATTTAAAATATAAAACGAATCTCAATTCTTATTTAGCGAGTCCATATAATTACCATTTGGCTCGTGTGGTAGCACGTGACCAACTTAGACTCTTAACAAATCCATAAATTAAGTTTGAGGGGAAAATTGGGCTATTTTTTTTGTCTCTCAAATTAAACTTTTATCTAAAGTTCAGGCATGATTTGGCTATTTTGTCCTAAGATAGTCATAATTCAAACTCTTACCATTGAAAAGCGTTTGGAAGAGTTCTTGAATACTGTGAGGCCTCACCCGAGCACCGGTCTGATCCACCGAGGAATCGAAATGCTCTTTAGGAGAAACTCCACGATTAGAACTTGCTGTGAGTTTAGAAAATTGATTTATGTAATTTGGAAGTTGTAAAATTGGGCTATTTTTTTTGTCTCTCAAATTAAACTTTTATCTAAAGTTCAGGCATGATTTGGCTATTTTGTCCTAAGATAGTCATAATTCAAACTCTTACCATTGAAAGCGTTTGGAAGAGTTCTTGAATACTGTGAGGCCTCACCCGAGCACCGGTCCGATCCACCGAGGAATCGAAATGCTCTTTAGGAGAAACTCCACGATTAGAACTCGCTGTGAGTTTAGAAAATTGATTTATGTAATTTGGAAGTTATAAAAGTGAGTTGCCACTTCAATTTATTTATTTTAATTGGGAAAATTAAAGAAAACCCAAATTGATTTACTCCAAAAATATTTTGATTTTATTCCAACGGAAAAGCACTAATCCATGAGTGACCAAAGAGGGCTTTAGTAATTACATGATTGAGAAAATACAATTTTCTTCAGGCTAAAAAATTGTAAAATAACTCTTAAAAAAAGGAATTTTCGTACATGTATGAATAGGAATAAAATGATGCATGAAATAGATATATATGATAAAATGAAATGAAATGTCAATAAATAAGTAAAAGAATAACTCCTGCTTAATTATTATAAGATCAAAATGAATGAAAAAAAGGGATCTTTCCTCTAGCCGTGTGGGTACTAGGAAAAGCACATATTCCTCAACTATGTTAACACAGAATTAGAAATAAAGAATTAATATAAATAAATTAAAGTAAAAGGGAAAAATGTTAATAAAAAGATTTTGGAGTTGATGCTTTTCAGAATGGCAGCCTGCGTATCCTATTGAATAGGAATCAAATCCCACACAGTTCTTCCTTCTTGCGAAGGAAGGGTTTTGGAAAAGTGTTAATTTGTTTATCAATTTAATTTTGATCTTTAAATTAATAAATTTTAGATCTTTTCTATTTAGACCTAAAGAGAATTCTAGATATGATTTTAGAATCTTGAAAATGGAAAGAAGATTATACCTTTACTTTCCTTGTCTTTTGAATGAACGAAACCAGCTTAGCTTCAGATCTCATCTTCATTTTCGATTCGAAACCCTAAATTTGAATCTTAACAATAAAAGATTAGCAAAATAAAATAATGTAAATTGAAAAGAAATTGAAACAATAGTTTTTTTGTATCAAATTTCAAACAAAACTTAAGCACAACAAGTATGCAATATAAGAGAGTTTCTACCTTAGAATCTGTGTCAAATGAGCTTAAAGGAGGCTCTATTTATAGAGCTGTTGAGGAGGGTGCTAGCAGTACCAACGGTGGCATAGGGAACATCCCGGCGGCATAGGCGGCACCGGTGACTCGCTAAATGTTCGAGCAAATCAATGGGCATGCCGCCAGTACCACCGGCATGGATTTTGTGTCGCACTATAAGAAGCACATCTGGTGTGTCGCTCAGAGAAGCGGCATGCCTGGTGTGCCACAGATCACCCGGTTCAACCTATTTTTTACTTTTTCGGCCATTTCTAGTCTGTTTCAATTCTGATTTAAGCCCGGTTTGATTATGTGAGTTCATAACTGAAAGACGGTCGACTGAAGGTGCAATTTTGAGGGTTCACAGCTACCCCCCTTATCTAATTTGGCCAGACAAAGGCTGAATCTAATAACTATAAATCGAAAGGCCTAGGACATCATTCTGAGCATCCTAAATGTCCCTTTCCACATTGGGAGTTATATAAAAGCTCCGCGTCTAATTTTTGGCTTTTCTGACCCCATCTAGTATGTTTTCCTATTTCTAAGCTATTTTTAAATTTTTGATCTTTCTACAATTTTAGGAGATTTTGAACTCTGATCGAGACCCCATCTATTTCGGGAGATAGATAAAAATCATATGAATTCACTGCTTTAGACGGAACTAGATTCTAAGTTAAAATCAACCTATTATGGTGAAACCATGTGAACTAGACCTGCAAATCAAAAAAGTTAAAAAGGTGTCATTATGAAGGGGGCCACCTCTTCGCCTATATATACCTTCCTTCCCTCACATTTTTCATAACTTTCAATTTTCACTTTTCTCTCTCTCTCTAGCTTTCATTTCTTTCTCTCCAAATTTTCTTTCTTTTCCACTCTCTCTCAACTATCTCCATGGAAGCTTTCAATTAGCTAGCAATTGGTGATCGAGACCTGGAGACATTGCTGAACGAGTCAAATCGTCATGTCAGCTATACTGGATCTCTTCAGGTATGTTTTTTATTCCTGCATAGTTAGTGAAAATTCTGATAATTATTATTATTTTTTATTATTATCTTTTTTTTTATTTGATTTGTAAAAACTTCATAGGGTATAATTGAGGCGTAGGGGAGGCCGTAGTGTCGTGGAGTTGGTTTGCCTCGTTGTTGGTAATCAGAGGCTATCCGTCTGCGTCTCAAGCCATCTGGCTTACTCGGGTGGTTAGAATTAGACATCAAGCAACTGATCAATACCATCGTGGTCAGGGCGTTGGCAGACTGCTGGTAGGATACTACAAAGACATTCCACCTTTCTTGCAATGAGATGATAGTCACTTCCCTTAAGTGGAGCATGCTTAGTAGTATGCATTTCAGATCTCATCCTCTTAAGTTTTATTCTTCGTGGATCGAGCCCTCTTCTATAGAGATGACTGCTCTGATTGGGGCTGACCCATCCCGTGGGAACCTTAATGTCCCACGTTCTTGGCTTCATCAGGCTTTGATGACTATGGGTTAGACTCCAGGTCAATATGATGTTGATCAGGGTGCCAGACTATGTGCTTTGATTATCTTAAGCTGTACTTTTCTGTATAACGATAAGGATAGCATTAATTTGAATGTCCTGTGATTGTTGGAGAACCTAGATAAGATTGGCGAGTTTGACTAGGGAGGTGTTGCCCTTTGTACTATGTATCAAAAGATGTGTAGCATTTTTCGTGGGACACTTAGCGGCCATGGTGGTACCTCTATTGTGCTCGAGGTGAGTATTATACTCTGTTATCTAGTTTTCCAATCTCTATCTGGTGACTGACAAAATTTATTTCTTGCAGTACTGGGCTTATGAGCACTTTCCAATGCTAGCTCCACCACTAAGAGAGTTTACTGCTATTGACCCTCCCTACGGACGTCTTTGGAGAATGTCTAATAGAAATTCCTTTATGGCACTGCCATTTGAGAATTGCAAAAAGATCTTTCCTACTTTGACTATAGACTAGGTATTCCTTTGTTGATTTTGACTTGGATCTTACTATTTACCTTCTACTGCTTATATTATGATCCATTTGCAGGTGAGATAGACACCATTTAACAAATTCACAAAGTGGATTCCTGACTGGATCAGGCCTAGTATGGACTTATACTCTTGCTGACTCTTGCTCCGTTATGAGTCTTTAAGAATGTTTTACTTGGTTGAGAGGCTGAGGGCATAGATTACAGGAGAGAGAGTTGTGCCACAGCCCCCTTTAGTAGACATGAGGTACGGCCTAGCTATCTTGGGAGAGGATGCTTGGGCTGAAAGGGTTTCTTGTATAGACTATCAGTTGCCTGACATAGACTATGATGAGTTTTGTGAGACATCCTTAATGCAGGGCTCACCTCTATAGGATTGGTTAAGGAGGCCGACACATCAGGGATCTAACTCGAGGACTTCCCAAAGGCCCCCTTCTAGAGCTGGGAGTTTCATCTCTCTGCAGGCCAATAGTATTATCCCGGTTGGCAAAATGGGTCCTAGGGTAGGACCTTTAGGTGTTATGGCTGGTATTTTAGGTTTTACAGCTAGTCCTTCTGGGATTAGTCCTTTAAGGGCTAGTGGCTTAGCTCCAGACGCTTCAGTGGGAGGTCCAACTGATCCAGTTCCCTTGCCTGCTGGTCTTATCTGTTTACCAACTCACCTTGATTATGTTTCTTATGATGGCCGATCATAGCATTATGATCTTCCTGATGATCGACTAGCCTTTTTCCCCACTATTCTCGAGAATACAGAGGTAAAATTTTGCATAGCTAGCATTTTAACCTTTGTCTGCTTTGTAATGATTCTCACACATTTTTTCTTTATTTTTTAGGTTCCTATAGAGTTCCTTTGCTATCACTATGATTTTTTGGGCTAGTATGCAATTGCCATGAGCTCCCTTCTGCATGATATGGGTATGATGGTGGAAGATCACGAGGAGGAGGGGCCCAAGCGAGGATGCCGCAAACCCAGGCATGGTCATTAATGACCTACTTCATTAGCTTTTGTTTTTCATGTATACATGTACTGAGGATGATGCACTCTTTATGTAGTATTTTGAATGCATGCATGATATTTCGAATATATTCACTCTTTATGCTTATGTAACATCTTGGACATATGTATGATATGTATGACTTATAGATGTTTTGGATGAAATGGGTGCATGATATGCATGCAGACATTCGATTGAATAGGATTTCCATCGTGTTATTCCTTACACTTTTCTCTCATTTTGCCTTTTTCCTATCAACATTTGCACCGGTTTTGACATAAAAATGAATTATTTTAGGTCTAAAATTTTGAGAAATTATGGTAAAAATCTGCTGTAGGACAAGTGGCACAAGGAGGCAAAGGTGGCAGGGGCGGCATGACCGACGTGCTACTGGTCTAGGCAGCACGGTTTGCATGCCTCCATCCAAGGCAACACATTCAGAGTGCCGCTGGTCACAATGGCATGATCAGCGTGCTACCGACTTGGCGGTATGCTTGGTGTGCCGCTGGTGACGATTTTGACAGTTAATTTTTCGCCTATTTAAGCAATTTTTATCCTTTTTCAGTCCGTATAGTAGGTTTTCGATCCTCTAAAAATCATTTTTCAACCATATTTTGCTTTCCATCAATTTTCTGTCTTTTTTTTATATTTTATAATTTTTTCTTCCTCACGATGGAGCCCTACTTCAACCATACAATGTTCCTATGGTGCAAGAACCTTACAAAAGTGTAGAGAATTAACCTAGGAAAGTATGGGGTAAGTGTTATGCCTACCCTAAAAGGCATAAAAATTGACTGGGAGTTTATGCGTGCATGTATGTGCTTTTGGGATTCAACTGCCCATGTCTTCAGATTTGGGGCATCTATGGAGGAGATGTGTCCTACATTCGAGGAATTTTTTGTATTGCTTGGATTTGATCCAGAGGCTATGCTGGCTACTCCTGTTGAGAAAGTAGGATATTTTAACTCTTTTAGGGGTCTTCTTGACTTGAGTATAAAAACTGCTAGTCCCATGGTAGTAGATGATTGGGTAGATTTGATTGTTGTGATTATAGAATTTCATGATCCTAAGGACTTTGAGGATGATGGGTGGTTTCATTTGAGGATGTGTACTTTATCCTTCTATCTGATTGTAGGATATATTTTTGTGAGCCCTACAGGCTGAGGGGATGCTAGAGTCACTGAGCTGATTCCACAAATGGAGGATGGGAGATCTATTGCTACTATAGTGCTAGTTGAGACCATTATGAGCTTGGGCAAGTCTTGCACTTCTAATGGGCCATGGACAATCAGCTCTATCATTCTTTAGGTTGAACTTTGGCTTCTGAATTTCATTTTGACTACTTTTTATGTTTTCTTATGCTTATCTTTTGTACTTTTTTAGATTTGGCTGAGAGACCATCTCCAGATAGTGGGACCTCCCACATAGGCAGATTATTCTGCTTCCTGGTATAGGACTCTGACCATTGTGACCAAACGAAACTCTGAGAAAGAGTGGATAAGATGGCTGATGGAGCTGCATTCTAATGACCTGCTATAGAGGTCTAAATGGTACAATATCAATAGTTTTATGACCATGAGCTTTGGCTATAAGATGGTCTATCTGCTGGGCTTGAGGATGGTGACATTTTACCAGGCTACTAGGGTTATGCGCCAAATGGGACATAGACAAGGTGTGCCCCCAGATGGTGCTCTGTTTGAATGTATTATGATTATTGAGACTATTGCTCCAACTATCAAGAATGGATGGGTAAAAGGTTTTCATGCTGTTTATCCTACTTACCAAGGCAGTAAATCCTTGCAGTATATTGACTAGTGGATAGTGGAAATATAAGAAGGATAGTAGGCTGCTATACTTGAGGAGATAGAGCAAGAATCATGATTGTTGGTTTTATTTAGCTTAGGACAATGATTTGATTATGTCTTTATTTTCTTTTAATGTTCCAAAAAATTAAATAAGATAAATAAGACATCATTTTTCTTGTTATCTCTTTTGTTTCTCTAATTTTTGCCTAAGCCGCCCTTTTAGATTTTCAACCTAGCGAGCTTATTATTTTTTTATTATTTTTTATGATGCAATTAAGAGCCAAATGAATGCGAAATGAAATTTTTTATTAATGAATTAGACCGAACCCACAAGGGCTGCCTATGCATCCCTTTACAACGATATATGATTTTTTATTCTTTTTCCTTTTTACGATATATGATTTTTTATTCTTTTTCCTTTTTATGGAGAATCAGGTCCACGTAGTTCTAGTTTTGAGGAAAAATGTGAATGAAGTGCATGATTTTCACTAGGATTGCAAATGCTATGTATGAATTACAAGGATGCTTATGCAAAGTATCTCTTGAGTTGATCCAAATTACATGGGCTAGCAAATTCTATGCCATCTAAGTCCATTAGGATTGCTGCCCCACCAGATAAGATCTTCTTGATCACAAACGGACCACTCCAATTAGGTTTGAATTTTCCCCTTGGATCATGAACAGGCGCCCTTATTTCTTTCAAGACAAGGTGACCCTCTTGTAACCTCTATCCCTGACTTTCTTATCGAAGTGCCTAGCTAGTTTCTATTGATAGCGTTACATCTGATATAAGGCATCCATTCTCTTTTTGTTAATGGCGAGAAGTTGGCCATGGTAGCCTTTCACCCATTCCACTTCATCTAACTGACTCTCCCTCATAATACAAGCTGATTTGACTTCTACCTCGATTAGTAGGACTGCTTCCATCCCATACACCAAAGAGTAAGGTGTAGCACCGGTTGGAGTATGCACTGTTGTTCTGTATCCCTATAAGGCATATAGTAAATATAGGTGCCAATCTTTATGGTTGTTAGCCATCTTTTGCAGTATATTCTTGAGAGTCTTATTTGCAGCTTCAACTATGTCGTTTGTTTGAGGTCTGTACAGAGAAGATTTATGGCGTTGGATTCTCTCCTTCTTTAATAGCTTAGTGATCTCCATTTGGAAGTGAGATCCATTATCAATGATGATCTCAAAAAGAACCCCATACCTATAAAGGATGTTGATATGGATAAACTAAGCTACTTGTTTGGCATCTAATATTTGGTAAGGTGCAGCTTCAACCCATTTGGAGAAATAATCAATAGCTACCAAGATGAATTCATGCTTGTCAGAAGACTTTGGGTTTATCTTGCCAATGACGTCCAAGGTTTATGTTACAAATGGCCAAGGCACGGTGATAGGAGATAGAGGTACAGGAGGTTTTTTCTGGAGTTTAGCATAGATTTGGCACTTATGGAACTTTTGTACATATCTTGCGCAATCTTGATTCATAGTAAGCTAGAAGTAACCCTAATTCATGATCTTGCGGGCTAAAGCAATTCCATTCATGTGTGGGCCTTCATTGCCACCATATATCTGTTCCATGATTTGTTGGGCTTCTGTTTCAGTGACACATCTTAAATGGCTGTTATCCCAAACCCATTTATAAAGTACTTCCCCATTTGGAATGAAACCCTTAGACAACTGTTTTAAAGTCCTCTTTTCTGTTTTAAAGGCCCCTTCTGGATAGAGTCTGTTCTTGATGTAATTGAAGATATTCCAAAACCATGGTTTGCTATCAACCACTTGAATATTTAAGCGATGAGTTATGCAACCTGGCTCATGCTTAACTTCAATTGTAATAGGTCTGATTATGAAGTCGTCGCTTATATCAAGCATTGAGGCGAGTGTTGCCAAAGCATCAGTAAATCTGATCTTCATCCTTGGAAGATAATGGAAAGACATTTCATAGAAATTGGCTGCCAGTTCATCTAAGTGATTATGGTAAGTAACCAAATGCTCTTCTCTAATCTTCCACTTCCCCAAGGCTTAGGAAACTATCATATTTGAATCCCCATAAATCTCAAGGCATTTGATTCTGAGCCTTATTGTTGCTTTAAGATCGAAGATGCATGCTTCATACTCTGCTTCATTGTTTATTACCTTGAAATTTAGTTTGATGGCTATAGGTAGGTTTTCCCCACTTGGTGTAATGAACATAATGCTGGCACCATACCCTTTCTTGTTAGATGCCCCATCAAAGTAGAGCTTCCAAACTTCATTGTCTATCATAAGGATATCCTCATCAGGAAATTCAAGCTCAACCCATTGATCATCTACTGGAGCTGCAGCTAACTGCTCAGCCATTATGCTACCCTTAACTGCCTTCTGTTGTACATATTTTAGATCATATGCAGCTAACACAGCCATCCATCTTGCAATCTTACTGTCAAGAACCAACTTCTCCATAAGGAACTTCAAAGGGCTCTTGTCAGCAAAAACATGAGTTATAAAAGAGCAGAGGTAGTGTTACAGGTTGTGGTAGACCCATACCAAGGCAAGACATAGCTTTTCTATAAAACTGTACTTGAGCTCATGAGATAGCATCCTTTTTCTCAAGTAATAGATGGCATTTTCCTTACTAGAATCAGGAGCATTTGAGCAAGCATTGCCCCCATTACTTCATCAGTTACTGATAGGTAAAGTAACAAAGGCTTTTCAAGCCTTGGTGGCTGTAACACTAGTGGGTTTAGTAACTATTGCTTGATCTAGTCAAAAGCTTTCTAACAGTCGTCATTCTAATGCTTGGAGGTCCCTTTTCTGAGTAACTTGAAGATAGGCCCATATACATCAACCAATTGATTGATGAATTGACTAATGTATTGTAGCCATCCAAGGAAACCTCTGATCTCCTTTTCTGTTTTAGGAGGTGGCATTTCTAGAATTGCCTTTGATTTAGCAAGGTCCACTTCTATACCCTTCTTGCTGACCATGTGGCCTAGGAATACTTTAGATGAGGCTCCAAAGACACATTTGGCAAGATTAAGCTTGAGATTGTACTGGCAAAGTCTAAGGAAGAATCGCCTTAGTGTCTCTGAATGTTTTTCGATAGTGGTGCCTTTTATTACCATGTCATCCACATAAACTTCAATCTCTTTATGCATCATGTCATGGAAAATGGTAGTTGCCATCCTTTGGTATGTTGCCCCAATGTTTTTAAGCCCAAATGGCATAATCGATAATAATAAGTGCCCAATTCAGTAATAAAGGTTGTCTTCTCTTTGTCAAGAGGATTAACGATTATCTTATTGTACCCTACAGCCAAGTCGATTAAGGAAACCATTTCAGAAGCTGCCATGCAGTCTACCAAAAGATCAATGTGAGGTAAGGGAAAATCATCCTTGGGACAGGCTTTATTCAAATCCCTGTAATCCACACATATTTTGACTTTACCATCTGTCTTAGGAACTGGCATAATGTTAGCAAGCCAGGATGGATAGTTAATGGGCTTAATAAAATTGTGGTCCAATAGCTTAGTAATTTCCTCCTTAATTGGTATGGACCATTTCATCTTGAGTCTTCACAATTTCTGCTTAACGGGCTTAGCACCTGCGTAAACTGAAATTTTATGAACTGCTGTGCTTGGATCCAACCCTGTCATGTCTTTTCGGTGCCATGCAAAACAGTCTTGAAATTCTCTAATCATCTTTTCAATATAATCCCTGTTTATACATGCAAATGCAATGAATGTAGTTTTTGGTATATCATGAGTGCCAGCATTAATGGGCTCTTTAATTGCATCATCTTTTATTTCATTTATTTCATTTTTACTTGATGTCTTATTTAAGTCAGATTTAAAAGCTGGAACATCAAAGAAAAATGGAGACACAATGTCATAAGAGGAAAGGGTAGACTTTTTATTGAATTTAAATGGGGATATGCCCAATTTACATCAAATTGAAAAGTTAGACCCTAAAGGTTAGTTACATCATTATCAACAGAAGAGATAGACTCATATTCAGAAGATGAGTCTAGCTCATACTGGGACCTTGATTCAGATGGGACTCTGATATGGATTCTAGTTCAGAAGGATAAAAGGAGCTCTCCTCAAAGGACCAATTTTACAGCTCAGTCTCGATGGACTGGATTAAGGTGGAAGGGTCAGTTTTCTTCTCCTCAATAATGAGCATGAACACTTCATCAAAAAGGCTAGCCTTCATGTTCTCTTCCCAATCTTGACTAAGCATATAGATTGGTTCACAGTCTTCTAACTTGAGCCTAACATCAAAAAAGATTTCAAACCCAAGGATCAGTTTTTCAGTAATGGGGCTGACCCAAGGCTCAGGAAAGTTACAGTAAGGAACTGTGTCACCTTCCTTTACAAAATAGCCATTTAGAGTTTTGAAGTAAGGGTGCATGGGCTAGTCATAAACCTTACCTCTTTTAAGGGCAGCTATTCTATCTTTAGCTCGGTTTTCCATTTCCATAAGATCTTCATCAGTGGGCTCATACCCTAGCCCAAATGGTGGCATTCCGACCGGGTAGTCGAAAAAAGACTTTAAGCCCTGTTGGCTTCTTTCCAATCCTAAACTAGGAAAGTAGTTCATTTTTTGAAGCATGTTAGCAACAATAATATTCCCAAATGGATCAAAATCAAATGGAACAAATTCTTTACCCTCTTCGCCCTCAATGTATTGTATGAAGGAGAAGCCAGAGAGTGGATAAGTGGATAGCTCAGGCTGGATCTCAAGAATAGGAACAGGGCTTAGGATGTCTGGTTTTCCATGCATGTCCCCTTTGACTGTCACAACCCCATTTTTGAAAAGGAATTTGACTTTCTAGCATAAAGAGAGAGGGATAGCCTTTACTTGGTGGATCCAGGGCCTTTTAAGTAATAGGTTGAAGCATGAAGGTACATCAATCACTTGAAAAGGGATAGTGAAAGATGTCAGCCTGATGGTCACATCTATGATAGCCACCCCAAGGACTTCTCTCTTGGTGTTGTCATACGCCCTTACTATCTAATCTAAAGGGGTAAAATCAGTAACTTCCAACCCCAAGCAGCTTGCTACCTTTAGAGGGTATACATTTAAGGCTTAACCATTATCAATCAGAACCATTGGCACAGTCTTTCCCCAAGTGACAACCGTAATGTAAAGGGCATTATTGTGGCTAGAGTCTCCTTCCAGAATGTCATCCTCCCCAAAAGTGATGGACACCCCTTTAGTAGCATTGGTAATAGAAGCAACAAAGCTTTCAGGTGTGATATCAATAGGAGCTTGGCGCTGATTCAACGCCTTGCAAAGAGCTTGGCGGTGAGGATATGAGGACTAGATCAAACTCCAAATTGATATATTTGCTTGTGTTTTCTTGAGTTGCTTGAGAATGGGATCTTCATCTGGTTCAAGAATCCTTTTCAATTTGTTAGTGGGTGTAGGAATGGATTAGATAGGTTGAGTGTTTAGATTTGGTGGGCTTAGGTTTTGGATGATTCTATCACTTCTAATGATGGCATCAATTTCCTCGTCTAGGTTGGTGAGGTCTAAGACACAGCAATAATTGGGATTTGACTCAATCAAGGAGACAAGGTCAACTCCCTTATGATTATTTATGGTATTGACTGTGTGGTTGGGTTTGTGTTAATATTGGGTCGGGCTTTTGGTGGTATAAGGTCATTGGACTCAATAAGGTCTTGTATTCTATGTCTAAGGGCCATGCACGCATCTATTTTATGCCCAAGTCCTTGGTGGTAGTCACACCTCTCATTTGGGTTGTGATTTTTTGGCAGTGGATTAGGGACCGGTCTAGGTTCAAGGGGTTTCACCATGTTTTCCTCAAGCAGCTTCTTAAGAATAACACTCATAGGTACACCTCTTAGATCAGAAAACTATCTCCTTTCAATCTTGAGAGGCTTCTTGATTATCAGAGCATTAACTTCCCCCCCCCCTTCTGATTCGTTGAGGAAGTCAAATTAGCTTGATGTGTTGGCTTTTTATATCTTTTCCCTGACGCAAACTCTTCTTTAATTTGGCCATTCTGAATCAGGTCTTCAATTTTTGAAGCAATAGCAATAAGGGCTTTGAAGAAAGGCAAGTATTAAGTCTGTAGCCTTTCTTGGTAAATTAGCAAAAGATTCTTGACAATTATGTCAATTTGTTCATTTTCAGGAGGCCGATTCACCATCTGAGAAGTCTTTTTCCTCCACCTCATAAAGAATGAAGAGAAGGATTCCTTTACATATTGTTTGGTGGTCTCGAGGTCTCTTCTTGTTACATCGACCTTAATGTTGCAGTGATACTGTTTGACAAAAATATTGCAAATATCATCCTAGGTTTGTTTATGGGAAATATCCAAATCTACAAACCACTTCACAGTAGTATCGGTCAATGACTGTTGAAATAATTGGGGTAGGAGTTCATTATCCACTCCCAAAGGATGCATGGCCCTCACATATACCTTGAGATGGGTCTTGGGGCAAGTAGTTCCATCAAACTTCTCAAACTCAGGCATCTTGAACTTGGGAGGAACTCTTACATTAGGAAATAAGCTTAGGGACCCCATATCAACCAGATCCTTTTTCTTTTTCAGACCCATCAACATTTTCTCCATGTGCTCCATTTTTTCTATGCAGGCTTTGATTCTAGGATTGACTTCCTTCTCTTATAAAGGATCCGCAGGTCAGCAAGTAAAAGTAGAGGTGAAATTTGATGGTTATATGGTCACAGGTTGAAAAGGTGAGTTATTTTTAAGGAATTCGGGTGACGAGATGGGTAATGGTGGAATAATATCAATGTGTGTTGGTTCTTTGTCTCTAGAGTCAGCTTTGGAAGTGGATCCATAAACAAGATAAAAGGCGGGTTTTGGGTCAACTTTGAGTAGTTTTAGGTCATTTAAGTTTTGGGCTAGGGAAGTCTATTCCAATATAGTACAGACATCTTCCATGATAGCCGTCCTTTGGGCCTTGAGCATGTCTTAAAAAAGCGCTTCTTGCCCCTTCATCATAGTATCTTAGTGTTTAAAAAGCTTAGCAAGAAGCTCATCAAAGATTTCATTAGCTCTGGTAGTAGTAATTTCATCTTCGACAACAGACATCTTGTCAACCTTTCAATAGAAAGACAAAGATGGGTTAGTTTTTAGCTTAGGTATGGAATAAAGATCATGGAATACATTAGTTTTTGATTGGGACCATAAGTTGACATGGGTTTGTGATTAGGACTAGCAGTGTTTGAGTGAGATTTAAACTCTTCAAATTTGTAAGGTTTATGCATGCATGCATGTATGCATGAAATGAAAAAGGTTTCATGACAATGACATGCCAAGTTCTAGTATTATGGTGCATACAATCCTAAAGGAAGGTTCTATGAGTCATTACATGAAAGGGTTAAGGTGGTTTGAACGGAACCCATCACACTAGAGATGCGATATACCTAACCACATATGAGACAAACAGCCTCATGTGGGTCAAATAATATGTGCATACTCGTTTTACCTCTAAAAGGATTAGAGGATATGTCATGGACTGGATGATTTCACTATCGACAAGCAGACCTAAGGAAGGTTGCCCACTTGATGTTACTTTCTATCCTTTGTTTTCCTAGAAGCTAGGCTTTTATGGACCAAGAGTCTGATGTAGTAATGCATGATACAGTTATTTCGCGTTTAAAGGCAAACTCGGTATTTTACCAAAAGTAATCCACTTTATCTTTTATTTGAAAAAGATTTTAAGTCCCCAGTAGAGTCGCCAACTGTGAGGCCTCACTCAAGCACCGGTCTGATCCGCCGAGGAATCGAAATGCTCTTCAGGAGAAACTCCACAATTAGAACTCGCTGTGAGTTCAAAAAATTAATTTATGTAATTTGGAAGTTGTAAAAGTGAGTCACCACTTCAATTTATTTATTTTAATTGGGAATATTAAAGAAAACCCAAATTGATTGACTCCAAAAATGTTTTGATTTTATTTCAACAGAAAAGCACTAATCCACGAGTGACCAACGAGGGCTCGAAGATCAGGTTTTGTTAATTATATGATTGAGAAAATATAATTTTCTTCAGTTTGGCTACAAAATTGTAAAATAACTCTTAAAAAAAGGAATTTTTGTGCACATATGAACAGGAATAAAATGATGCATGAAACAGATATATATGATAAAATGAAATGAAATGGCAATAAATAAGTAAAAGAATAACTCCTGCTTAATTATTACAAGATCAAAAGGAATGAAATAAGAGGATCTTTCCTCTAGCCCTTATGGGTACTAGGAAAAGTACACATTCCTCAACTACGTTACCACATAATCAAAAATAAAAGGATTAATATAAATAAATCAAAGTAAAAGGGAAAAATGTTAATAAAAAGATTTTGGAGTTGATGCCTTTTAGAATTGCAGCCTGCGTATCCTATTGAATATGAATCAAATCCTACGTAGTTCTTCCTTCTTGCGAAGGAGGGGTTTTGGAAAAGTATTAATTTGTTTATTAATTTAATTATGATCTTTAAATTAATAAATTTTAGATCTTTTCTGTTTAGACCTAAAGAGAATTATAGATATGATCTTAGAATCTTGAAAATAGAAAGAAGATTATACCTTTGCTTTCCTTGCCTTTCGAATGAATGGAATGAGTTTAACTCCGAATCTCAACTCCACTTTGGATTTGAAACCCTGAATTTGAATCTTAACAGCAAAAGATTAGCAAAATAGCTTAATGAATGTAAATTGAAAGAAATTGAAACAACATTTTTTTTGTATCAAATTTCAAACAGAACTTAAGCACAACAAGTATAGCAATATAAGAGAGTTTTTTGCCTTGGAATCTGTGTCAAATGTGCTTGAAGGAGGCTTTATTTATAGAGCTGCTAAGGAGGGTGCCGGCAGCATCGGCGGCAGCACAGGCAACGTCCTAACGACATGGGCTACACCAGTGACTCGCCAAACATCCGAGTGGCACAATGGGCGTGCCACCCATACCATCAGCATGGATTTCATGCCGCCCATAGGCAACATGTCTGACATGCCGCCCAGAGAGGCAGCATGCCTAGCGTGCCGCGGATCAACCGGTTCGACCTATTTTCTACTTTTTCGGCCGTTTTTGGTCCGTTTTAGTTCTGATTTGGGTCGGGTTTGATTCTGTGGATTCATAACTGAAAGACGGTCAACTAGAGGTGCAATTTTGAAGGTTCACAAATACCTTAAAAGGACAAAGTCTTTCGGCTTGTTTTACAATAAATTAAAAAATAAAAAATAAAATAATTTAATTATGATTAAAAATTAATTATCAAAAAATTAAAATAATTAAAAAGAAAAAAAAGGAACAATAATTAATCTTTATTAGTAACTAAATTATTTTTTAATAATAATAAAATATTTAAAAATAATAATTAGTTTTTATAATTATTTTTATTATTAGATTAATATTAATAAATATCAATTAAAAATAATTTAATAATTTTTAATTAAAAGTAAATAAAAATATTTTTAATTATTAAAAACTAATTAATTATAATTATTTTAATTATCTTAAGTATTTTTTAATTGTTATGATTTTAATTCAATTTTAATTATTTTAAAAATAATTAAAATTAATTATTCTAATAATTAATTAAAATAAATAAAAATTAAATTATTTTTAATTATTAATTTAATATTAAAAAATAATTTAATTATTTTTAATTAAAAAGTAATAAAAATAATTAAATTATTTAAAAATTAATTTAATATACATCAGTGCGCCATGTGGCACAGACACGTGCCACTTCAGCCAACTAGCACTTCATGTGTAAGAGACTGACAGTGCATTGATGGTAGGCCTCACATTTGCAAACGAAATAAACCACAGGTCCCATTTTGCAAAGAAAAAAAAAAAAAAACGTAAGCTCCTATTTGCAAATGCGCAAAATCAGAGTACTTTTTTGAATTTATCCCTTTTAACTTTTATGTGTACTTCAATTTGACAAAAAAAAAAAGTCTTGAAAAATAAATATTTTTCAGAGACTGAAAATCCCCATTGCAAGTACTCTCTCTCTCTCTCTCTCTCTCTCTCTCTCTCTATATATATATATATATATATATATCAAACGCGTTTCACATGTTGACTATCTTTTGACTTATTATAATATAACTCATAAAAATTAAAATATTGAATAAAATTGATATTTAAATAAATTTTAATATTGTATCTAACTAATTAATTATACTTAATCAATTTATGAGCTATTTAATATTGTGCCAATGAGCAACCAAAACAACATACTAACAATTATATATATATATGCTGAAAATTGATTTTTCAAATAATTTAGTGCAAATTAAACTTTTTAATTATAAAAAAATTGAGCAATTATGAAATTTTACAAAAAAAAATTTAAATCTAATTTAAATAATGTACATGATACACAGAATATAAAAATTCTAAAATTTTTGTTTAATAAATACACGTTTTGATCCACATATAAAAAAAAAACTTAATTAAGTTTGAAAATTTCTGAAACTGAGTAATAAAAGTTTAATTTAATCTGACAATTTATTTAAATAGATAAAACTCGAAATCAACTCAATTAAAATCGAGTTAATTTCAAGTACAAAATTAATCTTTCGATAAAATAAGTGACACTAAGTGATCAATAGAATTATTTAATTTAGTTTTTCATTAATGAGCTTCACACATGGCACATTATAATTATACATACACTTAGTTAATTGATTATCAAAAATTATAATTTGAAAAAAATATTAAATAATTACTAACGTAAAAAATTTGGAAATAGGCACAAATTACTTAGAAATTAATAAATAAAGTTTTAAAAATATGAATATAATTTTTTTTTGTACATTTTCTTATATTATATATCTTATCACAATTGCACATCATAATTATACATAAGGATATTATTATATTCTAACTTCTATTACAGTATAAACATCTATTTATCCTTTTTTATAGAAATTTTAATCATAATTAAAAATAAAAATATGCTATTGCCATTCACTTGCATTGTTATATATATATATGTGTGTGTGTGTTTACACTATAAGAAATTCGCAAAATAGCAATGGAATTTAGTGACAGACAGTATTCTATCGCTAATTTACGACAGATCAGATACAATCAGTGATGAATTTTAAAAATAATAGAAATAATAAATTAAAAAATACAGCGACAGAATACCAAGAGATTAGTGACAAATTAGCGATGGATCAGAAACGAAATAATTCAATCGCTAAAAATGAGCGCCAAATATTGGCGCCACTCATTAGCGATGGATTTGCAATAATTTAGCGACAGAATCAGCAACGGATGGTTCTATAGTTATTTTTATCGCTTAAATTTATAAATAATTTTCTATTTTATTTTACCGACGGATTAAATGTAAAATAGCAAGGAAAATCCATCGCTATTTTTTAAATTCTTTTTTTTTTCTATCCCTAATGGAGTTAGTAAGGATTGGACAGCCAATTAATTAGCTAGGATGACCAGCCTCTCCATTTCTTTTTCCCGTGAGTTTCTTTCTCTTCAGATTTGTCAAAAACAAAAACAAAACAAGTTTTTTCTTCAAATTTTGTTAATTTGATGAATATTTAGACAATGGGTTTCATTTAAAAGAGTTATTGGATGTTGTGGAGCTGCTGGTCCACCATTTCCCCCTCTCTCCCTCTTACTTCTGGCATTCGTGGTTAATATTTCAACATTGGGTTTTGGTTAAAAGATTAGTGGGTTGTATAGCTACTGGATTTTGGTGAAGTCCTGTGCATCTGCTGGTCCTCCACAGTGTTTTAGATTATTATTTTTTTCTTCTTTGAATTAATGGTTTATGGTTTTGATTTGATTTTTGTTTCGGTCAATTAGGAGCAATCACAGGTTGAATTGAAGCTTAAACTATTAGAAGCTTTTGAAATTTATCCTCCCATCAAATTACGAGGCAAGTTCTTTTTACAATCCTCTTAAAGTTTCAACTTTTGCGCATGGATTATTATTATTTTTTACTTAGACTGTCAATTTGTTTTATTAATATTTCAACAATAATTACTTCTACATTGTAAAGAAAATTTGTGCATATCTAGCAATTAGTGAATTGGAATCATTGATCAGGCAACTGAGATATGATATTTAAAGTTTAAGTTTTTTCTCTATTATCGTGATGATTTATGTAGATTCATAGTATGTCCAAACAAGCCAGATTCAAGAAATATGGAATCTAGATTTAATTTTTATTTCTCTTAGAAGAGCAAAATTTAGAAGCTTGATTAATTAGAGCTAGATTTATGAGGGTTGAGGTTTTTGTTTTTGGTTTATTAGTTGAGACCTAAATGAATATGTTAATTGGATTTATAGTCATTAGTTAATTTTTGTCAAAGTCTAGATTTACTTGGTCCAAATCATAAAAGTTTCCATTCTAAAGCTTTCCTATATTGTTTTTGAGAATAGGAAGTACTGAAATCATTTTATCCTTTTTTCTCTACATTGGTTTAGGATTAAATCACCTTCAAGATCTATCCAATGAGGTTGATTCTTTCCACAATTCATTTTTCATCTTCAAATTCTATATATCTTACCCTATCGCCCAACAAATTCTTTTCATGTACGCATGCATCACCACTTTGTTCTTTATGGTATGATGGAATTTCTACGAAGAAGGTTGTTTCTTGTTTGCCTTAGAACTTTGCTTCCTCTTTACTTGTGTCAGGCTTTGGTGCAAAGATTTGTTAAAAATTCTTTTTCTGATACATATTGTTAATACTTTGATGATCCCATTGCAACTTTGATCAACACTTTTCTCCATATGAGATTTTGCAGTTTCTGTACCGTTTCTACAATATAGAAATGTTGGCATTCAACAATTTTTTTTTTTGCATATTTTTTCCTTTTCAACTTTGTTTTCTCATCAATAAAAAGCATGCTTGTGTGGTTAGATGATGGATGTAATATGCTACTGATGAAGAATGCCACATTAGGAACCAATTGATAAAAATCATATGGTCTTGTTGATGATGAAATTGGCTCCACATCCTTTTCTTACTTGATATATAACTTTTTTGTACCTTTGTTATTTGTTCTTATTCTTGATCTTGTTTTTGATTATTTGCTACTTGGTTTGACTCCCCTGATAAAAATTTATGATCCCAAACAAGTCCGATCCTTACCTTCCAGAAGATACTGCAGATCTTTGCAAACCAGCCATTGAGTCTCTTTTTTTTTTCCTCTCTCTATTTTTCTCTATGTTTCTTGTTTAGCTGTAGATATTGGACTTTTCATTTTACATTCATTTTCTTAGCAATGATATTTATTCTTCCAATTTTAATTTAATATTCTTGATTTATTTTGAATTAAAATAATTATAATTAGTATAATATTATTAAATATATTTAACATTTCAAACTTCTGACACTTCATCTATATATATATATATATATATATATATATATATATATAAACCTTGACTTAGTAGTCTAATTAGCAAGTCATTTCATATTTACATAGTTTTTTGGTATGTAAACATAATGTGAAGCTTATGCACCTAGTTGCTGGCTTAGGCTCACTGTATCATGATTGTTATACACCTAATGGGTGGATTAGGCTCTTGTTATGAGTATCAATTCAAGATGAATTGAGTTTACTTATGAATTTTTATTCCTAAATCTTATTCATAACAATATAAAAGTTTCAAGTGGAAAAGATTAATTTAACTAAACTCAACCTTAATCTAAAAATTAATTGGTATTGGCTATATTGATTTTTTTATTTCCCCTCAAGATTAGACCATACAACTCATGATACAAATTCAAGTGGAAAAGATAAAAGTGTAAGAATTTATCAAAACTATTCAACTATTCCAAATCCCTCTACTTAACTATTGAAGACAACAGTCCAAAAAACAAACTATTAAAGACAAATTTAACTATTTAGAAGAGGCATTAAGGAACTTTAATATCCAGTCCCTAGTGTTTCTGTAATTTAAAAATATTTACTTCTATTCCTGTTAATAGAGGAATCAATTAAAGTCTTGTTCTGTTTTTAATAGCCTTAATTTTTCATCAATAAGATGCCTTATTGTGTCAAAAAACTGATATTTAAATCCACCCATCTGTTTGGTGTAGTACCTTTTACAAGTCTTGCAAAAATGTCTAGGCTGTGTTAGACTGTAATTGTTGTAGTAGCAGAATTTTGTGTTGGATGAATCACACCTTGGACACTTTAAAGCTTGTTCTTGTGGCCTTGTTGCTACTGCTGATGATGTTTTCTGGTTATCGGAGGAGTTTTGATTCTGATGATTCTCTTCTTAGCAAGCGTGTTTTCCTTGAAGAGTAGTATTGGGAGACGTCATGGAGAGAAAGAGAGAAAAAGAAAACCAAAAAAAAAAAAAAAAAGAAAGAGTACTTTTGGAGGTTATAAGTTATGGGTTATGGATTTGCTCAGTTTCTTTTTGGTAAGGCAAAGAAATACTAAATTGATGGGCTTCATGCATAGAGTAGAGAGGATTTGTTATGAGGTCTTATGATTTTAATCAAGAGAGTGTTTTGAGAAATGGAGAAAAAAAATTACATATGGATGTATGTAGTAATAATAATAATAATAATAATAATAATAATAATAATAATAATAATAATAATAATAATAATAATAAAAATCAGTCTCTTTAGAGAAGTTAGATCTAATAGATCATAGAATAAATAAATAAGAAAGTTCATCTCATTTGGAAAAATGGTCGGTATATACTGTGAGATCTTGCCTGAGCACCAGTCCGATCCGCCAAGGAATCGAAATGCTCTTCGGGAGAAACTCCACGATTGGAACTCGCTGTGAGTTCAGAAAATTGATTTGTGTGATTTGAAAGTTGTGAAAGTGAGTCGCCACTTTAATTTAGTTATTTTAATTGGGAAAATTAAAGAAAAATCCAAATTGATTGACTCTAAAAAATATTTGATTTATCCCAATGGAAAATGCACCAATCCGCGAGTGACCAAAGAGGGTTCGAGGATCATGTTTTGGTAATTATACAATTGAGAAAATATGATTTTCTTTAGTTTGGCTAAAAAGTGCAAAATAACTCTTAAAAAGGAATTTTTATGTATGCATGAGCAGGAATATAATGATGTATGAAACAGATATATATGATAAGATGAAATGATAATTATAGATAAATAAGCAAAATAAATCCTATTTAATTATTACAAAGCAAAAACGATTAAAATAAAGAGGATCTTTCCTCTAGCCCTTATGGGTACTAAGGAAAGCACATATTCCTTAACTAAGTTAATACAAAAATAGAAAATAAAGGATTAATATAAATAAATCAAAGTAAAAGGGAAAAATGTTAATAAAAAGATTTCAGAGTTGATGCCTTTCAGAATAGCAGCCTGCGTATCCTATTGAATAGGAATCAAACCCCACGCAGTTCTTCCTTCTTGCGAAAGAGGGATTTTGAAAAGGAGTGTTGGTTTGTTTATTAATTTAATTCTGATTCTTAAATTAATAAATTTTAGATCTTTTCTATTTTAGACCTAAAGAGAATTTTAGATATGAGTTTAGAATTTTGAAAATAGAAAGAAGATTAAACATTTGCTTTCCTTGATTTTCAAATGAACTGGGTGAGCTTAACTCCGGATTTAAGCTCCACCTTGGATTCGAAACCTTGGAAATTTGAATCTTAATAACAAAAGATTAGCGAAATAGCATGATGAAATATATCAGAGAGAATTTATGTCCTTCCAATTCCCCCCAGATGAGCTGGAAGGAGACTCTATTTATAGAGCTGCTAGGGGGGTGCCAGCGATACGGACAGCGGCACCGACACATCGCCGGCGGCACGGGCGACACTGGTGATGTGCTGGGCTTTCGGGCGGCAAATTAATCATGCCGCCTGGCTATCGGCACCAATTCTATGTCGCCCAAGGTGGCACGGTAGATATGCCGCCCATACAGTGGCACGGAAGGCATGCCGCCCTGACGACGGCACGGTAGACATGTCGCCGGCGTGCCGCCCAGGGCAGCGACGTGCCTCTCGTGCGCTGGTCGGCTAGTTCGACTTGTTTTCTGCTTTTTCATCCATTTTGGATCCGCTTCAGTTTCAATTCAAACTCGGTTTGATCCTGTGGGTTCATAACTGAAAGACGGTTGACTAGAGAAGGAAAGATTTAGGAAATTTTTTTTTCAACAGGGCACTGCCCCTTTGACCCCTGCCCATTAACCGGCTAGCGGGACCGCCGTATGCATAGCGCCCTATTCTTAGTAGGTGTCAAACTGCAGCTGGATTAGGAGGTGCAAATTTGAGTGTTCACATATACTCTCTCTCCCTCTCTCTCTCTCTCTCTCCCTCTCTCTCTCTCTCTCTCTCTCTCTCTCTCTCTATATATATATATATATATATATATATATATATATATATATATATATATATATATATATATATATATATATATATAAAGAGAGGATGTGAATGTTAAAGAGTTAAGATAGGAAAGTAGATAAATTTGAAACTGATATGGTAGAATAAAGAGAGAGAGAGAGGAGTGTGTTAGTTCACAACTACATATATTATTGAAACAAGAGAATAGGAAGAATTGATGCTATTTTAATATCTCCTAATTGAATTAGAATGGAAACTATAGCTGGAAGAAAATTCTTGTGTGCAATTTAGTTATGAAATAATAGCTACATTCTCCAAATCAAATTATAGCTTAATGCAAGTAAAAAGGAAATTTCTTGAATGCTATCTGGTGTGAGTCGCCAATGTTTTTATTACTTTGTTACAAATTGATCATGGTTATTTGATTGGAGAATGTACATTCAATAGTATTATTATTATGATCATGTTCAATTATTTTGGACTTGTTTGATTGGTGAAGTTGGTGTTGGCTGTGAGATATGTGGTGTTTCTTGTTGGCAAAAAGATCATTTGATTCTCCTAGATTATGTTCCTCTTTGATAAGATATGGTTCAAATCCTTACTTGCTCTGAATTTTTACATGGGATTGGAGCAATGGTCTGTTACTTACAATCATGGATTCTATATGGAGAATATGAAGATTTTTATAGAAGAATAATCTCAGTGTATCTAAGTGACCGAATCCCTAAGCTAATGATTTTTGTTTCGCCTTGAGCAAGCAGGGAATCTAGCAAAGAGATAGGATCTAGATTATTATTATTATTATTATTATTTTGGCCTTAAATAGCATCAATACAGTCTATAATTGTGTGTATGTGCACAAACATGCACCTCAGTCACTATTTACTATGCTTGGTTTTTCTTGTTTGTTGAAAGGTAGATGAAGGCCTGAAATAATGTAACTAGGAAATTATGACCCTGAAATAATGTAACTGATAAAGGAAGTTTTAGTTTTAGTTTAGCATATAGATTCATTTAATCTTGAATTATTATAATGGCAATAGGCAGCTATTAACCAAAAATTGCAGTTGCTACACCTACTATGTTTTGCATAGTTTCTTGGTATGTATACATAATGTAAATGTAATGTGAAGCTTATACACCTAGTTGGTGTGTGAATTTCTCTGATTTTTTTCCCAATCACTTTTTTTTTTGGCATGTTGGAAGAGGAGGGGTTGTGGATGTGAGGTCTACTGATCTTATTTTCCTTTTATAGCATTTTAATTACTCTTCCTAGAATTACCATTATGTAATACAGAGGCAATATTTCTTTTCTTTTTTGTGGTTGGTAGACATTATTTATCAGATTTTGGGTGTTTGCGTTTATGGTTGGCTTGTTTTCCCTCCATCTTAATGCCCAAAAGATGCTCCTATCATGCCTTTTTTTTTTTTTTTTTTTTGTAAGCATGATTCCATCCATTTCTTTGTTTCATTTCTTCTATCTTGGTTTTGACACACTAATTTTTTAGCAGGTATTTTCCTTTCCTTTGATCCAATTAGCATCTCAAAAGATGCGGATATACCTAATATTCAACAATCATTTCTCTTACCACATAGTGCTGCCAATGCTGAAATTGACCTCCCACCGTCGCAAACTCCTGAACAGGATGCTCAGCTTTTAGATGATGTTTTTGAAGAGCCTTTAGGGCTTAAAGATCCTTATGGTATAATTCAGAATGACAATGGTATATCGAAGTCAATCTTGAAGAAATTTGAGCAAGCTCTTCCTAGTACTTTGGAGTCTATGAATCCACCCAATCATGAAATAATGCTAATGGTGGCTTAAGCTACTTTTAACACATTAAAGAGTACATTCATTCAATGCGATCCTTTTGTTGAGTGTGTGAAAGAATATATTCAAAAGGTATCAAGAGGCACTTTAATTCAAGTGTATGTGGTTACTCTTTTATGATTTATAATTTATGACTATTACTATTTTATGATTTATAACTTATGTTAATATTTTATTA